>CAUYNB010000598.1:0-37882 GCA_963574225.1 Lagothrix lagotricha | reverse complement strand
TCCATCCAGCCTTGTTCCCTTGCTGGTGAGGAGTTGTGATCCCTTGTAGGAGGAGAGGCGTTCTGGTTTCGGGTGTTTTCCTCCTTTTTGCTCTGGTTTCTTCCCATCTTTGTGGATTTATCTACATGTGGTCTTTGTGGTTGGTGATTTTCAGATGGGGTCTCTGAGTGGACGTCCAGTTTGATGATGATGAAGTTATTTCTTTCTGTTTCTTAGTTTTCCTTCTAACAGTCTGGCCTCTCTGCTGTAGGACTGCTGAGGTCCACTCCCGGCCCTGCTTGCCTGGGGATCACCTGCAGCAGCTGCAGAACAGTAAGGGTTGCTGCCAGTTTCTTCTTCTGCTATCTTTGCCCCAGAAGGATACCCGCCAGATGTCAGTCTGAGCTCTTCTTTATGAGGTGACTCGTTGGACATACAGGGGTCAGGGAGCTGCTTGAGGAGACAGTCTGTCCTTGATAGGAGCTCAAGTGCTGAGCTGTGAGCTCCGTTGTTCATTCAGAGTTGCTGGGCAGGTACATTTAAGTCTGCTGCAACAGAACTCATAAACTCTTTTTTTTTTCCCCCCAGGTGCTCTGTTGGGGAGTTAGGGCTTTATTTATGTTTCTCTCACAGCTGCCTTGCCCAGTGGGGAGGCGGCAGCCTAGTCACTGCCTGCCTGCAGAGGCTTTGCTGAGCTGCTGTGGGCTCCACCCAGCTGCCATGTGAACTTCCCTGCAGTCCTGTTTATACTGGTGTAGTTGGAACTGCCTCGGCAATGGCGGGCTGCCTCTGCAATGGCAAACTACCTCCGTAGTGGTGGATTGCCTCAGTAATGGCGGACATCCCTCCCCCACAGAGCTGGACCATCCCGGGTTCAGCTGTGCTTGCTGTGAAACTCTCAATCCAGAGTGTTTCTGATTGCTGTTTTTTTGTAGGGGTGGGACCAGCCGAGCCTGATCACCTGGCTCCCTGCCTCAGAGCCTTTTTTTTTTTTTTTCAGTTGAATGGTCGACTGTCTCCCAGGTGTTCCAGTAGCCTGTTGGAAAGGCACCAGGTTCTGTGTGATTTCCCGTGCGGTGACTCACTGTGTCGGCTGAAACAGCGGGCTCTGAGGTTCGTGGCGCTTTTTTTTGCCTGGGAAATCTCCTGGCCTAGCTGCCTGTTTCAGTCCCCTTTTTTAATCAGATGAATGGGTGACTCTGCCTTCCCAGAGCTCCAATTGCCAGCTAAAATGGCACCTGGACCCATGTATTTTGTATGGGGAACTGCTGCGCTGCGGCGCTGGCCAAAACAGCCGTGCTGGCGACCTGTGGGGCTCCTCCGCCTGGGAATCTCCTGGTCTGTGGGCAATAAGAATCCATCTGGGAATGCGGCGTCCATTCACCCTCCACGCTTTCACTGGGAGCTGCAATCCTGAGCTGCTCCTAATCGGCCATCTTGGATCCTCCAGCGAGAACTATCTTCTTTGAGGTCAATGGGGAGCCTTCCTGCAGATGGACAGTGAGCTCTGGTGAGGCTTTTGTCTATGGCTTGGAGGTGTGGAAGTCTTGGTCATAAGAAAGAGGCCACTCTGGGTTGGGAGGTGACTAAAGCCCATGCTGGTCTGACACAGCTACAGCTCCCTCCCCACATTGCCTAGGCCTTCACCTGCTGAGAATGTTTATTACAAATTTTATCAAAAGCTTTTTGTGCATCTTTGATATAATCATATCATTTTCTTAATTCCTCTACTAATATGGTAAATTACATTGATTGCTTTCCTGAGATGAACTTCACTTGATCCTGATGTGTTATTTTTATATATTGTTAGATTTCATTTGCTGGTATTTTGTTAAGAGTTTGGTTTTGGGTTTTTTTTTTTTTTTAATTGTGGTGGTGGTTTTTTTTTTTTTTTTTTTTTTGAGACAAGAGTCTCATTCTGTCACCCAGGCTGGAGTGCAATGGCATAATCTCAGCTCACTGCAACCTCTGCCTCCCAGGTTCAAGCAATTCTTCTGCCTTGGCCTCCTGAGTAGCTGGGATTATAGGTGTGTGATACTACACCCAGCTAATTTTTGTATTTTTAGTAGAGACGGGGTTTCACCATGTTGGCCAGGCTGGTCTCAAACTCCTAACCTTGTGATCCACACACCTCAACCTCCCAAAGTGCTGGGATTAGGAGCATGCGCCACTATGCCCACTAATTTTGTATTTTTAGTAGAGACAGGGTTTCCCCACGTTTCTTAGGCTGGTCTTGAACTCCTATCCTCAAGTGATCTGCCCACCTTGGCCTCAAAGTGCTGGGATTACAGGCATGAGCCACCATGCCTGTCCACAACTGGATTAAAATCTATCATCTTGTTAGCTATTTTCTATTTGTTGTACTTATTTTTTTTTCTTTTTTTTCCCGCTACCTTATCTGGTTTTAATTAAGCATCTTTATGATTCTGTTTTATCTTTTTTTTGGATTTTTCATTTATACCTCCTTTAAAAAGGTTTTTAGGGTTACCCTAGTGTTTACATTTTTAAAATTATCTCCTTCCACCTGAATGTGGTGGCGTGTACCTGTAATCTCAGCTATTTGGGAGGCTGAGACAGGAGCACTGCCTGAGTCCAGTAGTTTGAGACAAGCCCGAGTAACACGGCAAGACCCTATCTCAAATAATAATAATAATAACCTCTTTCCACCTTCAAATAATATTTTACATGTAGTGAAAGAACCTTTTATCAGTATTTCCCATTTCCTTCCTTCGTTCCTTTTGGTATTATTGTCATATGTCATATTTTTATGTTTACTATAAATAGCCAATATCTTGTTAAAGTTATGGATTTGAACAATTAGTTTTCTCATAGTGGAATTAAAAATAAGATGATTATATTTTATCTTTATTTCTTCTGTTTCTGATGCTCTTCATTTCTTTGTGTAGATCTAAGTTTTTAATCTATATTATAGTTTTATGCCTGCATAAAACTTTCTTTACCATTTCTTATAGGGTAGATCAGCTGGCAGTGAATTCCTTCCATTTTTATTTGTCTGAGAGTCTTTTATTTTTCCTTCACTTTTAAAGTATTTTTTTTTGCTGGATATGGAATTCTGAGTTGACATGATTTTTTTTCTTTCAAAACCTTAATGATGTTAAGTGTTTTCTTGCTTGCTTGGCTTTTCACAAGACATCTACTGTAATTCTTACCTTTGTTTCTTTGTGGGTGTCTTATTCTGTTCAGGCTGCCATAACAAAGTGTCACAGACTAGGATTAAACAACTGAAATTTGTTTTCTCATAGTTTTAGAGGCTGGAAAATCCAAGATCAGGGTGTCAGCATGGTTGGTTTTTGGAAAGAGGTCTTGTTGGCTTGCAGACAACTTCTCACTGTGTCCTCATACAACCTTTCCTTGGTGCTTGTGTTTGGAGAGAGAGAAGGGAGAGAGAGAGCACATGAGCACAAGAGAGAGCGAGCAAGCAAGCGCACTGTGGTATTGCTTTTTATAAGGACATTAATTCTGTCCAATTAGGGCTGTACTCTTAGGACTTCATTTAACCTTAATTACTTTCTTAGTGGGCCTATGTTCTAATATAGCCACACTTGGGGTTAGGGCTTCAACATAGTAACTTTAGGGGGATACAAGCATTCAGTCCATGACAGTAGGTAATGTGGGTCTTTCCCTTTAGCTACCTTCAAGATTTTTTCTTTATCTTTGATTTTTAGTAGTTTGAGTATGATATATGTAGGTGTGGTTTGTTGGTTGGTTGGTTGGTTTGTTGATTGGTTGGTTGGTTGGTCGATTGGTTGGTTGGTTGGTCTGGCTTTGGTGATCTTAAGCTTCTTGGATATATGGTTTTATATTTTGTTGCTGATTTTGGAATATGTTTGCCCATTATTTCTTCAAATTATTTCACCTGCCTCATTCTTTTTCTTTTCCTTATGGGATTTATTATGCCAGTGTTACATTGTTTCAGATTGTCCCACAGCTCTCAGGTACACTCTTGTGTTTTTCACTCTTTTTGCCTTTCAGTTTATGTAATTTCCGTTGCCCTATCTTCAAGTTACCTGATTCTTTCCTTGGCTGTATCTTCTAGCATTAAGCCAGTTGAAGTCCCTCTTTATCTCTATTACCATGTGCTTTTTTAATTTTGAATCTTTTGTTGTAGTTTCCATGTCTCTACTAAAATTACCTATCTGATCTGGAATGATGTCTACCTCTTCCATTAGAACATTTAGCATTATTTTTGGAAGTTATTTAAAATTTCCTCTCTGATAGTTCAGTATCTCTGTCATATCTGAGTCTTGCTCTGATGATTGCCTTATCTTTTCACAGTGTATTTATTTCTCATCTTTGGATATGTCCTATATTTTTTTGTTGAAGGCCAGACCTGTTGTTCAGGGCAATACAAACTGCAACGTGGGACTAGAGTATGGAAATTTGTACTGATTTAGCCAGGAATTTGGCTATGTTTGAAACTTATTGCCATGGTCGCCATTGTTGAGGTTTGTTGCTGTATGCTGTAGACACCAGAGACTTTAATGTCTTCTAATGACTTTGTTTTTGCTTCTTCTTTTGGTTTTGGGTCTTCCTTTTGTGCTGTTCTCCAGAGATAATCTGTTGTTTACAGTTCTCCCAGCTGTAATCCACTATTATTATTGGAAGCTTGTATAAGTGTGGTGATAGGGTGTGGATGATGGGGAGTATTCTCTGTTCTGATTAAGTCTCAGTGTTTGGAGTGCACAGCATTAGGCACTCAGAGAACTTCTGTTTCTACCCTAGGGGTAGAGCTTTTTTCTGTCCCCCTTTTCCCTTCATCTGCAGTAGGTATCCACCACTGTCTCAGTCTGTGACCTAAAAGACCTTCCCTGTGGAGAACAAGGCTTCCCCAACCCCTAAGTGAGATAGGGAGGACTTGTCTGAGCAGAATCCCCTGAATGCCCTTCAAACCTCAACAGTGGTGACCATGGCAACAATAATAAATGCAGTGCTATTCTGTCAGTGCTCTGGGGTGGTTGCCAGGATAGATAAACCTTTTGTTTCCTAAGGGAGGATGCTCTGGGAAGATTTTGCAGTTGCTGCTGTGCCTCTCCCCAGACAGAGCCATGGGGGAACTTTCTGTGGATTCTCCATGATCTTCTCTGTGAGAGTCTGGTGTGGTTTCAAGAAGAAAAGCCTGCAAAGGGGTGAGAACCACCCCCATGACTATGATCGCCAGGAGTTTCAACCCTCTCATGCTGCCCTCCTCAGTCTCTGCTTCCATCAGTTCACCAAAATTTCTAGTTTAATCATCTTACTCATATGGTATGCAGTGGCTTCTGCCTCAGATAAACAAATGCTTAGGTTCTGTGCTTCCCTGAAGATGCCTGTCTCTCCAAATTTGGGGGTAACTTCCAATCTCTGATCAGTTCACAAGAAGTCATTAATTTCTTGCATGTCCAGCTTTTTTCTTGTTGGAAGAAAACTGCTTATGCAAAACAAGAATGGTGAAAAATACATTACTAACCAGGAGATCGTTTTATTTCTTTCACTATACCAACCCCAAATGTTTTCTTTTTAGAAGTGCAGTTCATAGCAGTGGATAAAAATATTTTGTCACATAGACTAGTTTCCATTTCATTAGTCAACTGGAGGTATCTAAATTGAGATAGATGCATTTATTTATAGGCTGGCTATGCTTGAGTCTTCAGGGACAACTTTAGATCTAAAATGCACGTGTCAATTGTCTCCTTTTCCTTCTGGACAAAGATGCTCTACGTGATGTGCTTCTCCACTCAGATTTTCCTGGGTCTTATTCCATTTGATGCATCAAGTTCTACCAAGCAGTTCTTTACTTCCTTATCTACTTTATATAGCTGTTCCCAGTGAGCAACCTCCAAGGTCATAGCAGTGTTACTCCTCTGGATATCAAAAAGATAATGGCACTTCTCAACAACTGCCTTCTGAGACTTCTCTGAATCATTGCATCCTAAATGTGTTTGGTTGAACTCTGCTTAACCTCTTCATCTGGGCAGTTTTTTTGCTCATTGAGTGTACCAGTAAATTGTCCAGCAGGGGTACCATGTTTTCTAATGACACTGATAAACAACCCTATTGTTGATATGATAAAGAAGGTCTCTGGGACGATCATATATATTTCTTTGCACAGATAATATGAGATAAGCCCAGTTATATGTGTATAGGGTGCTATAACACCATTTTAGATAAAGGAACTGGAAGAATTCCTCAGGGATAAGCCCCCATGACAGATTCATCCTCTATATTCAGCAAGAGGTGGTACAGGAGCAACATATGGTGACAGCTTAGTGTCCCCAGACCCTGCCAGAAGAGCATGTTGGGTGCCACAGTAAGATGGCCACTCAGAGGTCTCATACAGTTACCTTCTGAAAATAAAAAATCTAACCTCCTCTTAATACCCCCCTCTATGTTTATTAAATGCTTATACTTAACAGGCAATAACTTTTGTGGCTATATGTACTTTTGATTGATGAACAGTTGAAGTTTGTGGTTGAAAAGATAATTTTATCAGAGAAGACGAGGCAAGATTTAAAGTTTTCCATGATTGCTTATCAAGCATATTTGTGCATTGAACAAATATCTGTAAAGCATTTACTACATGATAGTCATTGCTCTAGATGTTAGAATGTAGCAATGAAGAAAAAGATAACAGCCCTGCCCTCTGAAAGCTTATATTCTAGTTGGGTAAAACAGGTCAATAGTCAAGTTAATGACTAAAGAAGTAGGGAGAGAGTGGTACAGCTGGTGGAAGCAGTATGGGAAATACCTTTCTGAGGAGGTGATACTTGAGCTCCTGGATGCTTAGGCAGCCTCCACAGTGTCTAGTTGGGGCATGTTAAATGTGAGATACCTATTAGACATCCAAATGAACATGTCAAATATGCCCTTGGGTATATAAGCCTGGACAAGATTGTGTAAGGAAGTAAAAAAACAAGTCTGTGTTTTTAATGCTCTGGAAGTACCTGGAATCAACTTGGGAGATTGTCTGGATAGAGTCGAGATGAGAGTGCAAGATCAAGTCCTAAGGACTATAAATAGCTATTCAGAGGATGAGGAGCTAGTGTGGTAGAAAGGAAGTTAGAATCAAAACACCAAGAGAAAAAAGCATTTCTGTTAGGGAAGTGGTGAGAGTGGTGAATTTGGCTAAATGCTACTGAGTTCAATTAAAAGTAGCACGGGGAAGTGATTCTTTGATTTGGAAGCCCGGCAAGCATTCATGACCTAGACAACAGGGCTTTCAGTGGTGTGCTGGGAAAGGAGTCTCATTCCAGTGAGCTGAGGAGAGAATAGGTGAGGAAGTACAGACCATGAATATAGATGTGGAGCTCATGAGATCAAAGAGTTCCACATCTATACTCATGGTCTCTAGTTGTTTTTTATTAATTATTTTTTGGTTTTGGTTTTGGTTTTTTTGAAGAGGGGAGATACTGGCACATGTTTGCATACTGATGGGAATAATCCAGTAGTGAGGGAGAAATTCATGACCCAAAAGAGCAGAGTATAAATTATAGGAGTGGGTAAGCAGGAATATATTCTACAGCACAAAGGGAGAGAAGCGTACAAGGGACAGAAGGCCAAGAGTTTTGGGGCAG
Source organism: Lagothrix lagotricha (assembly GCA_963574225.1). NCBI lineage: Eukaryota > Metazoa > Chordata > Mammalia > Primates > Atelidae > Lagothrix > Lagothrix lagotricha. The sequence goes on along the minus strand of CAUYNB010000598.1, from coordinate 30,332 downwards.
TGTCAGTTGCCCTGTACTGTTTTAAACATAGCTGTAATTTCTGGCTTTTCTCTTAAAGCATACTAGCTGATAAAGCTACACGTTTATTTCAGAAAGAAATCTAGATTTTATATCCCTTTTTTACCTGAGTGAACTATGTGTTCTATGAAACCCTAGCTACATAGATCCCCACTATAAGTGCTATCAAAACAGCATCATCTCATGTAATCCTCACAGTAAATCATGAATTCTGGTGCTATTAAAGATATTTTATATACAAGGAAATTGAAAATGTGGTAATATTAATGAAATACACCCAGCTCTGTTGAGGAATCCTTAATAGAGGAAGGAAATACACATTTGAATTAAATTGCTATGTAAGAATATAACATTTTGACTCAAGCAGTACTCATGTTTTTCTTTATATTTTTCCATGGAACTGTAGACTTTGAAAAAGTCTGGTTTTCCCCACAATTCACCTGAAAATAATTTTCCTTTTGGAGCCAATAACACCAGCCATAGCTATCATTCTAGGAGGATAGTTACACCATAACTTATCTGTGCGTGGGAACAGGTTGTTTTGTCTGAGCCTGAGGGCTTCTCCAAAGGTTATCTGGGTTAGGTGTCTGTCTGCAAGATGCAGCTGCTGCCTTGATGCAACAGGGACATTTCAGTGGATGTGGAAGGGTCAGTTGCTGTTTCCCTCCCCACTTAACCCTTGGCTTCCTCTTACTATGCATGAGAAAATTGTTGTAAATTTGCTCTCTGGCCATTTCATTCAAAATGCATCTCAAGTGCCGGGAATAAAGAGTATAAAGCTTATCTTGGTTTAATGCCTGAGAGAATATGGACATTTCATTTTTCAGAGCTTGTACAGAAATAGGCAGTTTGTATAGGAAGATTAGAGTGATTCTCTCTTCCATATTAGAAATGTCCCATTGTGCTCTCTCTATTTCTCTCACAAAAGGTTCAGACACGTTAAGTAGCTTGTTAGGATCATCCAGTTCACCACTGCCCTTTTCCTGATGTGAAGTCATCTGAAGTAAAGGAAATCAGCTTAAATGAAATGTTTTTGCATTTGTGCTGCAAAGATGACGACTATGAAAGCAGTCTTCAGTCTTTGTTGCTCTTGTGTCTTTCACAGCAGGTGTAACTTGCCCCACTCACCCTTTCTGGTTAGATTTCTTTTTCTCTCACCTTCACTATAAGCTATTTTTATTAAAAGATAAAAAGGAAATAAAAGAAATAATGATATCTATAGGGTCGATCATTAAGTTTTTGTCATCTTTCTTGGTCACACCCCTCAGGGGTGCAGTTCTTTAAGGGTCATGGAGTGTCTTTTCTCAGTGTATCACCAGGAATAGTTCATCTTTCTCCTTCTTAGAAGAGGGAAGGTGGCTTAATGATGATCAAATATCTTTAACTTGCCTCAGGACTTATTGTTCATCACTTAAAAAGAAAAATAGCTTAGTAGTAAGAATATTCTTCTAGACTTTTAATGGAGTATCATTAAATCTCTAGCTCATAGTTTAAATGAAGTGGCTGTATGGCTGGGTTTTTCATAATAATGAGGGAAAAAATCCTGACTGCTCTTCTAACTAGATGTCTTACCTTTTAGTAACTTGGTGAGAGGTAAATTATTTCTGTGAATAATACTGAATAAACCCAAGAATATGCGTAGCCCTGATTCTTGTAGACTCATGACCAACTTCTCCTGACCCTCTTAGCAGAATTTTTTTTTTTTTTTTTAAGAAAAAGCTGTATCATCCAGAGCTCTGTTATCTTGATTAACACACAATATTCAATGGTTACGTGTTCAAATTAAATTCATTAGCTTTTCATTGAAATGAAACTCAATTGATTTTTGATCATAGCATTTTACTTTTTTATTTTTTCCAGAAAGAACTAGAGAAGCAGAAGAGAATTAAGAGGAACCAGCAGCTGGAAGCAATAGCCAGAGAACATTATAAAGGGGTCTTGCTAAGGAAAAAAGGTCTAGAGCCTTGGAAGAGATTGAGAATGCAAAGCAAACAAAACCTCCAGGTACAGCGTCCCACTGTTACCTCCCAGATTAGAAAATGGACTTTTTCAGATAGGATGGATGCCCAGTTAAACTGGGGGAGAGTGGGGTTTGGTGATTTAAAGCCAGAAAGATAAACTAGTTGAATGTGCATATCTGTTTTGGATATAATTTTAGATTTGGTCTTCTAAGGTAGAGAAGCACTTTTGTAATTGAATAAGTTGGAAAAAATGAGAGGAAATTTTTTATTAGAGATCCCCAAGGTAAGATGAATAGAAGCTTCTCTCAGTTTGAGTTAGGGAAAATTTATTACCATAAGGTACATTAGTCAGGTTTCTGCCTGTGATAAAGTTGCATAACAACCCCCAAATATCAGTGGCTTACAGCTCAAGTATTTATTTCTCACTCATATGTCTATGGGCCAGCTGTAGATTGGGTTCAGGTCTCTCCCCAAACCTCTCATTCTGGTTACAGCAGCTACTCAGGGTATGCTATTTATTTGCCTGGCAACTGTCAGAGCTACAAAAGGCCAAACCAGATTATATAAACCCACTGCTTGTATTATGTCCAGATATTCCACTGGCCAAAGCAAATCATAGGGCCAAGCTGAAAGTCATTGAGAGAAGGCGGCTCCATCCACTCTACAGGGAGGAACTATGAAATCACATTGCAAAGGGTATGGGTTGATAATTCTATTATAGAGAATAGTAATTCACTCTACTGCAGAGAGAGATGTGAAATCAAACACCACTGAAATTTCTAATATTTCCCTAACAAATTTATCCAGTGCATAGAACAGGGCATTCAACTAAATGATAAAAAATTCAAGCAGGGTGCATTGGCTCACGCCTGTAATCCCAACACTTTGGGAGGCCGAGGCAGGCGGATCACAAGTTCAGGAGTTCGAGACCAGCCTGGTCAATAATGTGAAACTCCGTCTCTACTAAAAATACAAAAATTAGCCAGATGTGGTGGCAGGTGCCTGTAGTCCCAGGTACTCGGGAGGCTGAGGCAGGAGAATCGCTTGAACCTGGGTGGTGGAGGTTGCAGTGAGCCAAGATTGTGCCATGCACTCCAGTCTGGATACCAGAGTGAGACTCCATCTAAAAAAAAAAAAAATCAAAATAGATAAAATGTTATCTCATCTTTTGGCTCCTAATCTGGGATGAGTCCAGGACAGGCAGAAATCTCAGCTGCCACAGAGACTCCATGGTGGTCATTTTGGCCAATAAATATGACTGCCATGAGACTCACTTGAATCGATCACAATCACAGTGCCAGATACCTAGACAAAACTTAGAAAATCATTGTTTGGAGAGGACTAAGAGAGAAAGTTTTTCCCCTCCTGCCTCTTAAAGAATATAACAGTTACTTTTAAAAATCTATAAACTCTGATTTATATATTTATTTTGATAGAGTGATACTCAGTTGAAAAGACATTAAATTATTCATGTTATTTTCTATCAGATGGTTTTGAGGTTTATTGATCATGTCTACATTTCAGTGGTGGTGACAGCTCATTCCACAATACTAATTGAAAGAATTGGCGTTTCCTTAATTAGACAGTGGTTAAGTCATGAGAAAGAGAGGTTTGTTGTGGAGTTGCTGTCCAAGCTCCAGGAGAGCAAATCAAGAATGTTGCCAGCCACCCACTCCAAAACTCAGCGGAAGTGCAGTAATGGCTTAGAGGTTGTGTATTCCATTTCCATAACCAGCCAATCACTGTGATCTTCAGGGAGTTGGTATTGAAAGGCCATGCATAATGTGAATCTATAACCTCCACAGAATAGGTCAACAAGTCAAAGCTTTTAGGACACAAGCTGCATGTACCTTCAGATTAGTCTCTACTAACTGCCTAAATGTGTTTTATAGCATCATTTGCAAAGGTGATGTGTTTCTTTAAATGTTTTAAAATTTAAGGAATAATATTTTCCATTTAAAAAATTATCCAGGTGGCAGAAGAACATTACTCTTTGTTCCTACAGAGGAAATATCTGCTGACCTGGTTCCAGTGTAGTCAGGAAAGTCTGGCTAGAAAGACGGCCCAGGCTGATCAATTTTATTCCCAAATACTGCTTAGGAGAGTCATCTGGAGCTGGCTACAGGTAAGGACATAAGGAAGGGTACCTTAAATATATCTCACTGCTCAATCCTATGTAAGAAAACTAAATGGAATCCAGAATGTCCAGGGTCATTATGTTTTTTCAAGAACAAAAGAGTAGTCAATCCCATTCACCGCTTTGAAATAAATGTGAAAATGGCAAATCAATTTGTATTAGTATAAATTCCTAAGCATGTGTTTGTTTCACAAAGTGTGTATAAACTGTAAGTTATCATTCCATGAGCTTTTGTTTTTATACTTCTTGTCTCGCAGTGCTGAAGTGATTTAGAAACTTACCCCTTCATTCTTATAACTGTTTCTACTCCTGTGTTCTGTTAACATTTTTAGAATACATTATAGAGGATATTATCTTGGCTGCCAGGTTACCCTTTTTATGTCTGTAGTGTCCTTTCTTTTCTTTCATTTCTGTTTCAATTCTGTGTCTTTTGTGCTGTTTATTTGCTCTAATTCTTTGTCAACTGATATTTTTTGTCTCACTTTTATTTCTGTCTTCATCTCCAGTACCTGATTGATCTGCAGGAAGAAGTAAGAAAATTTTATGTACATTTTCTTCAGAAGAAGATTTTCAGGGCCTGGTTTAACATGGTCAGGGAGGTGAAGATCGATTCTCAGGGCAAGCACAAGATTGCAGCAGAGCACAGTGACAGGTGAGGTTTTCATCTTGCGGAAAATTCACTCTCTGACTTCACAATTGCTCAGCAATATATTCTGCTCCTACAGTGTGTCTGCAAATATGAGCTGGGGGCTAGGAAAGTGGGGTACCTGGAAACACCAGGCAGGGGTGGGAGTCTCAGCTCACCAGCAAGGTAGTAAACCCACTGGGACTCCAGGGTCCCCATCTTTAAAATGAGAAGGGGGAGGAAGAGGAGGCCTGCCCTTTCCACTTCACAGAAACTGGCAAGAGAATAAAACGATGTGAACTACATAAAACACACCTAAGCAAAAATACTGTACTCTTTGTTACAGTCATATACTTTTATTTTTTAAGTTCAATTTCTCTTTAAACATTATTTATTGCAAAATATAATACAAATATAGAAAAGTGCTTAAATCATACAAATACAGCTTAACGAATGACTATAAAGTAGACACCTTTTGCATCCACCACTGAGGTCAAAAAGTTGAACATTACTGTCACACAGGCTCCTTCCCAATTCTCCTAAACTACTCTCCTGATGTTTACAATGAACATTTCCTTTTCTTTTTACTTTCCTCCTAAGTATGCAGCCTTCAATGCTATAGTTTAGTTTTTCCTGGTTTGGAACTTTATATATATGGAATCATACTATATGCCATATTAATGTTTAAAATCAGTTATGTTTTATTTAATCCAGTTTTCTTTGAGAAATAAGGTATTCTGTATAAATAAGTTTTATATCATACATTCAGCATTTCTCAATAACTAAAAAAAGTTTTATATTTGTTTTCTAATTTTAAGCATTTGGACAGAATGTTCTTAATTTCATTATGCACTTCCTTTAAAAGTAGTGATTTGGTGTAATTCTTTACAAGCATTAGTTAGTGTTCAGTGATGCCTCCAGTTTTTTTGAGGTATGAAGACTGTTGTGTGGGTATGGAAAAGTGCCCCTTTTCTCAGTCTTGCTGTCACGCAGCTGGAGTACACTGGTGTGATCTTGGCTCACTACAACGTCTTTCTCCTGGGTTCAAGCAGTTCTCATGCCTCAGCCTCCTGAGTAGCTGGGATTACAGGCATGCACCAGCACACACGGTTAATTTTTGTCTTTTTAGTAGAAACAGGGTTTCACCATGTTGGCTGGTGCTATTTTGTTTATATTTGTGTGTTTGTGCATGGGTGTGTATCTCTGTTCCTTGTAATAAGTTCTTATCTTACTGCCATGAGGGTGCCCATCTCCACCAAAACCCGTTTGTCCTTGTTTAATTTACAGATACTGGAAATCAGTGGAGTGGGAAAACAGATAAACAAGTTGATTATAGTTTTGTCTTAATTAAAACAAATAAGCAATAAGTGAGGGTATTGAGAGGATTACGCTTTGAATAAATGATTGAGCTTTAGAGTTTGAAGTTTAGGACTCTATCTGTGTGACCCTGAACAAATACCCTTTCAAAGCCTCCCTGTTCCTCTTTCATAAAATGGGGATAGCAACAGAAACTATCTTATGGATTGCTGTGAAGACTAAACAGGGTATTGTAGTAACTCAATGCACTGCTTCGCCCAAAATAATAACAAATCTTTTCTTTTTAGTTTAGTGTCGTCATGAATATACTATCATTGAACATCCTTTTTGCCTACCTTTCCTTTCTTTCTCTCTCTCTTTTTTTTAAGAACATTTTACTATTTTATTTCTTTTGGGTTGTCCTATAGATTATTATTTTTTTTAATATATATTTTACTGCATTTTAGATTTTGGGGTACATGTGAAGAACATGCAAGGTTGTTGCATAGGTACATTTATGGCAATGTGGTTTGCTGCCTTCCTCCTGATCACCTATATCTGACATTTCTCCCCATGTTATTCCTCCCCAGCTCCCCACCCCCACTGTCCCTCCCATAGTTCCCCCCAACAGACCCCAGTGTGTGATGCTCCCCTCCCTGTGTCCATGTGTTCTGATTCTTTGACACCAGCCTATGAGTGAGAACATGCAGTGTTTTTCTGTTCTTGTGTCAGTTTGCTGAGATTGATGGTTTCCAGGTTCATCCGTGTTCCTCCAAAGGACACAAATTCATCGTTTTTGATGGCTGCATAGTATCCCATGGTGTATATGTGCCACATTTTCCCTGTTCAGTCTATCATTGATGGGCATTTGGGTTGGTTCCAAGTCTTTGCTATTGTAAATACTGCTGCAGTGAACATTCATGTGCATGTGTCCTTATAAAAGAACGATTTATAGTCCTTTGGATATATACCCAGTAATGGGATTGCTGGGTCAAATGGAATTTCTACTTCTAGTTCCTTGAGGAATCACCACACTGTCTTCCACAATGGTTGAACTAATTTACACTTCTACCAACAGTGGGAAAATGTTCCTATTTCACCACATCCTCTCTAACATCTGGTGTCTCCAGATTTTTTAATGATCGCCATTCTAACTGGCATGAGATGATATCTCAGTGTGGTTTTGATTTGCATTTCTCTAATGACCAGTGATGATGAGCAGTTTTTCATGTTTGTTGGCCTCATAAATGTCTTTTTTATAAAGTGTCTGTTCATATCCTTCACCAATTTTTCAATGAGCTTGTTTTTTTTCTTGTAAATCTGTTTTAGTTCTTTGTCAGATGGGTAGATTGCAAAAATTTTTTCCCATTCTGTTGGTTGCCGATTCACTCTAATGATTGTTTCTTTTGCTGTGCAGAAGCTCTGAAGTTTAATTACGTCCCATTTGTCTATTTTGGCTTTTGTTGCCAATGCTTTTGGTGTTTTAGTCATGAAGTCCTTGCCTATGCTTCTGTCCTGAACGGTTTTGCCTAGATTTTCTTCTAGGGTTTTTATGGTGTTAGGTCTTATGTTTAAGTCTTTAATCCATCTGCCTGTGATAGGCAGAATGATGGCCCTCAAAGATATCCATATTCTAGTCCCCAGAACCTGTGAATATGTTTGTCAGTTTACTTTAAGGTTACATCTTGAAACTAGGTAGAAAAAAAATGATAAAAAAGTTTTTAAATGCATTTTGGAGCTAAACTGCTCCACTACAAGACTGGTTTGAAGTCTGGCAGAGGCTGGGGTAGAGCCAGAGCCTGGACCATGGTTAGAATGCATTAAGGGTGAGATATATTTTGGGGCCGGGAGTGGTAGCTTACGCCTATAATCCCAGCACTTTGGGAGGCCGAGGCGGGTGGATCACAAGGTCAAGAGATCGAGACCATCATGGTCAACATGGTGAAATCCTGTCTCTACTAAAAATACAAAAAAATTAGCTGGGCATGGTGGCGCGTGCCTGTAGTCCCAGCTACTCGGGTAGCTGGGGCAGAAGAACTGCTTGAACCCAGGAGGTGGAGGTTGCGGTGAGCTGAGATTGCGCCATTGCACTCCAGGCTGGGTAACAAGAGTGAAACTCTGACTCAAAAAAAAAAAAAAAAAAAAAAGGGTGAGATATTTTTTAAGCTGCCATGAGGTTGGAAACAAAGACGATGATTCTTTGCATTTTCTTATTTTGATCTTGGTGCAAGAATGTTGAAATTATTTGCAATTCAGTGTGTAGTACTCATGGCAGTACATGGGGATGAGTGAAAGTATTTTGGTTGAACGTTATTAAAATACTCATAATAATGAATATTATGAATATTTTTTAAGCCCAGTACTTTCTCATCTGGTACCTAATTGGACTGTGTTTAATTTATTTCTTCAACAATAGGCACTCATATTATTTACTGGTTATTTTATTGTTGTCAGTACTGACAACACAATTTATATTAAAAGTTTAAAAGTAATTGATTTAAATAGAAACTTCATTGTTACTTTAAAGACTCATGTAATAAATGACAGCTAGTCCTCCAGTTCCATTCAATTCATCAGACATTTCCTAAGCAACTACCTTGGACCAGATACTATTCCAAGTTCTTCTGTATCGTCAGTGTTATATGTATTAAGACATCTGTGCCAATGAGCTGTACTTTTAGCCCTAACTTAGGACAAGATAGTAGTAAATTTACTTCCTTTGAAAAATGTACTTTTAAATAATTTTTATGCTGTGTCTTTATGGTGGTGATATTTTGCAGTTGCTGCAGTGACTTATGAAAAATTCTAGGGGAGAATGAGGCCAGCTCCCTAAGAATCACACTTAAATTCATAGTTTTAAGAAGTCGGGCCATGAAGTACAGCTACTAAGGTTAAACTTGCGTACCTTTTGCCTGAGATGTTAAAAGTCAGATTGTCCTCAGAGTCTCACTCATGAACAACACATTCAATTGATTATGGTAAAAGAGGCTTGAATTTTGACCACCACCCCTGTCTTGGACTTTTTAGTGTCACTATAAAGGAATACCTGAGGCTGGGTAATTTATATGTAAAAAAGGTTTATTTGGCTTATGATTCTGCTGGCTGGAAGACTGGACACATGGTTAGGGCCTCAGGCTGCTTCCACTTCTGGTGGAAGTTGAAGGGGCCAGCATATCCAAAAATCACATGGTAAGAGGAAGCAAGAGGGTGAAGGGACGGCCAGGCTCTTTTTAACAACCAGCTCTTGTGGAAAGTAATAAAGCAAGTACTCGCTCACTCCTATGGAGGGTATTAATCTATTCACAAGGGATCTGCCTCTATCACCCAAACACCTTCTATTAGGCCCCACCTCCAACATTTGGAATCAAATCTTAACGTAAGGTTTGGAAGGTACAAATGTCCAAACCACAGTAATCTCTTTCCCAGGGAATACTCTTCTTGAAGATTTTTCCCGTGTGAGATCCAACCATAACCTAGGCATGTCTTATGAGAAAACAATGCTGGTAGAATTGTGAGTTTCAGTCCACCAGATACCTGTGGGAGGCCCTGAATGTTGCCTTTGTAAATCATCTCCACTCCTGGCCATGTGATTGCTGGCAGTGGGAAGAGGCTGAGAATGGTCTTCCTGAAACCCCCAATTTAGGATGGACAGGTAATCATAGTGAGCAAAATGTAGAGTGTGTTAGAAGAGATGATACTTGTGATGGAAATGAGTAGGGCAGAATAAGGGGAACCAGGAAGCACTGGATTGTAAGTAGAATGGTCAGGGAAGACATCACTGAAATGATGCTTCTGGGTAAAGATAGTAGGAGATGAGGAGTGTGTCATGTGGCTGTTGGAGGGAAGAGCATTCTTGGCAGAGGGAAAAGCCAGGGCAAAGTCTCTAAGGCAGGAGTGCACTAGGTGAGTTCAAGGCATAGTGGGGAAGTCACTAGGTCTGAAGAGAAGTGAGTGCACAGAGGGGTAGAAGGTGGTCAGAAAGGGACCTGGGGACAGGTGGTGTAGGACTGGAGGCCATGATATAGTTCAGCTCAGACTGAATGGGGTGGGTCATTGCTGCAGCATTTTGATCAGTACAGTGATGTGATCCGTTTGGATCCTATGGTGACTGGGTAATTGTGACATAGAAGGAGGGATATTCATTAGGATTTGATTGTAATTCTTCAGGCAAGACATGCCAGTGACTCAGAGGAGGGCAGTAACAGTAATGTTTATGAGAAGTGGTCATATTCTAGATATAGTTTGAAGACAAAGCGATATGGGACGTATGGATTGGATGTGGTGTGCAAGAGAGCGAGAAATACATTAACAGTTGTAGCAACTGAAAAGGTGGAGTTGCCTTTTAATTGAGATGAAGACAACTGTGGGTGAATTAGGTTTGTGGGTTTGACTTTTTTTGTTTGAAATGTATATAAAACATGCAAGTAGAGATATGAAGTAGGCAGTTGGAATGACAATTTAGGAATTGTAGATTGAGATCTGAGGTGGAGCTAAAATTTGGAAGATAGCACTATGTAGAAGAAATTTACAGTCCATGAGAGAGAATGAGTTGGGTGTTGAACAATGCAAACACATGGACACAGGGAGGGGCACATCACACACTGGGGTCTGTTGGGGGAACTACGGTAGGGACAGCAGGAGGTAGGGGCTACAGAGGGATAACGTGGGGAGAAATGCCAGGTATAGGTGATGGGGATGGAGGCAACAAATCACATTGCCATGTATGTACCTATGCAACAATCCTTCATGTTCTGCACATGTACCCCAGAACCTAAAGTGCAATAATATATATATATATATATATATATATATACATAAAATAAAATAAAATAGAAAAATACTTGGCCATTATCTAGGTCTTAAACCTTGATTAATCATAAATTGAAGAACATAATTATTTAAAGAATTTGTTGTCTTTTTTAAGAATTTAATAAAAATTCTCAAGTGCCTTATTCTCTTGGTGAAAATATTTAAAAATTCAACTAAAATTTGTAAACAAATTGAATTATTTAACATCATTCTAATTGTTTACTGTAATGTCAAAAGCAAAGCATATGGGGCAAATATTAAATTGTGTCTCTATTGTCTGGGATAGTTCAGCTCTTGCACTATTAGAATAAAAAAAAGAGCTCAGTATAATAAGCTGCACATCACAGCAACCAGCTCTAATTTTACCATAGACTCTATCTTTAGCTTAAGCTCATCAGCAGTAGTTGTTGAAACTTACCCCTCTATCCTCTCTCTTTCTTTCCCATCTATTCACTCTCAGCAAGTGACTAGCCTCTCTAAGTTGCAAGAATAAGATTATATGGTAAATATGTCCTTAATTCACTTTTCTATTTCCCAATATTCTCCATATTCTAAACATTCTATACATTTATTTTCCTTTAGAGGATGACTTTTTTCTTTCCTTGCTGGACATAATATGGTAAATATGTCCTCAGATTCACTTTTCTATTTCTCAATATTTTCCGTATGCTAAGCATTCTATACATTTCTCTTCCTTTAGAGGATGACTTTTTTCTTTCCTTGCTAGGATTAAACTTGGGCCCTTAAACCTTTTCTTTCTCACACCTACTTCAGGATGTTTCTGTATTATGTATTTTTTTGTTCATATATCTTCAATTTTTCTCACCTCCATTGACTCCCCTTTCATCTATACAAACATAACTTAAAGCCTTTCACATCTTATAAAAGAGCTTCCTGTGATCCTCCTAACTTCTTAAGCAATTTGTGTAGCTTTTTCCTTTTCTGCACACCAAACATCTTAGATTAGATGACACTACTTACACATACTCACTGCCCACTCATTGTTCAAAGCCTTGTTTTCTGATTTCATCATGGGAATACTGTTGAGTATAAAAGGTAACTGGTAATCCATTCTTCAGTACAGTTCACTTGTCAAATGTTTCATTATCCTCTATCTCTTAAAATATTTAAATGTGGTCATGTATTTATTTAATTGTGTGTGTGTGTGTATGTGTGTGTGTGTGTGTGTTGCTTACTGTGAACCTGGGCATTTTTCTTGGTAGTAAAGAGTAATAAACAAAACAAACTTAGATCCAATTCTTATGAAGCTTCCAATTAAGTAACTGGAACACATGGTACAAATGAACACACTAAAAATATTTTATTTCAAATTGTAGTAAGTATAGTGAAAAGTGGATGTTATGGGATCTAATTTAGATTATGAAGTGCGTATCTAAAAGACGAAGAGGCATCAGACAGGTAAAAAGCAGGGGATAGTTTCAGACAGACTGAAGAGCAAATCAAAGTCCCTAAGGTGGAAAAGAAAGAATTTAAAATATTCAAGAAAGATGAAGATTATTGTGGCTGAACCACAGTCAGGCAGTAGAAAGTAGCAGGCAATTAGACTGGAGTAACAGGCACCGGTCACACAGGCCATGTGAAAAATGATGGATTTCTTCTTAACTGTGTGGATCCCCATAGAAGGAATCAAGCTGAAGAGTAATATTCAATTTACATTTACAGAAGATCAATCTGGCTGCTGGGTGCTTACTAGGCTATAGGTGGACATGACTGGAAACAGGAAGACCAGTTAATATGCTACTACACATCGTCTGGGTTAAAAATGAGAATGGCTTGTCTTGGAATGATGGCAGTGGCTATGGACAGAAGCAAACTGATTTATAATATATAGCTGACCTTTGAACAATGCAGGGGTTGGGAGCATCAAGCCCCACACAGTCAAAAAATTATGTGTAACTTTTGGCTCCCCCCAAACTTAACTAGTAATAGCCTACTGTTGATGAAAAGCCTTATTAATAACATAAACAATCAATATATGTTTTATGTTATCTGTATTACAAAGTGTATTCATACAATAAAGTCAGCTTCAGAGAAGAAAACGTTATTAAGAAAATCATAAGGAAGAGAAAATATATTTACTGTGTATTAAGTGGAAGTGGATCATCACAGAGACCTTAAACCTCAGTGTCGTCACACTCTGAGTAGGCTGAGGAGGAGCAGGAGGAGAGGTTGGTCTTTCTCTCTCGGAGGTGGCAGCAGTAGAAGAAAACCTGCATATAAATGTACCTGAGCAGTTCAAACTCATGTTGTTCAAGGGTCAACTGTATTTTGGAAACAAAATCTACAGAATTTAGTGATGTATTTGGAGGTGGGGGAAGAGGGGACCACAGATGTAGAAGAGATCAGATGAGTGAAGGAGAAGAATTAGAGAGAAAACTCAAAAGTTTTATTCTGTGTCTCCTCCTCTTTGAAGCCTTTTCTTACACATGACCTATCTTTCTGACCTTGTTTTCAGCCATTTTATTTCATTTTCTTGTACCAAATGCAAACATGCTTGAAGGCACTCTGCCTCCCCAATCCTCTTTCAGTTTCACCTGGCCCTAAACTCTAAGCAGATGACTCATTATTTTTTCTCTCTTGATTCATCCGATTTCCTGAGCTATGACACATTTTCAATTGTTTTTTGAATATTTCTCTTTAGATGACCCCTCTGTACTTCCAACTCAACTCAAAATTAAATTCGGATTTTCCCCATATCTACTGTGGTTGTTATTTATATTCCCACTACCATCTTTCCAGTCACCTGGACACATATTCATCACTAACTTCTGCTTCCTCCTTGCTCTTTGCTTCAGTTGCTATGGTTTTATAAGTGCATTCTATTGCATTTTATGTTCCTACCTTCCTTGTATTTTCCTGAAGTGGAAGCCCTGATTGTAACTTAAGCCCCCATTATACTTTACCAGATTATTTTTATCACTTCTATCTTCCTACCTCCAATATCTTTCCTATTCTACCAACCAGCACATGACCTTTAGAGTAATCATCCTAAATGACAATTGTAATCATTTCACTTGTGTCTAAAATCTTCAATGATTCTATTACCTTCATTCTATTATCTTCAGAGTAATTTTCAAATTTCTTAAAAGTGTATTAAATGCTTCTATGATTTGACCCCAATCTATCGTCTACCTTGAGTCTGAAATAACTTGAGTGCCTTGTTCTCCTGAAAATCTGCCTGATGCTTTCACAACGTTGTCCCTTTGCTCATGCCACATCGCTGCCTTCACCTTTTCATACTGAAACCCTTCTTTCTTAAAAGCATAAAATGATGTCTCTCACCTCTTCAGCTAGCAGTAAGTTCTTCTTCTGATACTCCCCAATAGAATATGAGTCTGCAATGGAACAGACTTTTTTCATCTTTTATCTCCCATGGTGCTGAACATACTATCTAGCATACGGCAGGAACAGAGCAAATACTCAATTGAATTGACATATTAGCACTCTTTCTGATGAGTTTGTAATGTGTCCAATAATCTTGATAAATGTGATTATATAATGAATTTAGCCTTAAAGTCACATAGTATGTGAAATGTATATTTTTTATGTGAGCTGTTTACAGAACCAAAATCTCTACTTTACTATTAGTAAGCCTTTATAGACCTTAATTTAAAATAGTGATAAATTAAGAATTCCTCAAATTTTTGAACTGAAGTTTATTGAGATTTCCTCCTTTTTTACACCTTTGATTTCTTGGGGACCCTGGAAAGAGCAGTCTTTATGAATATATTTAAATTCTGAGATATAATCAAAAATTTACCTACCAGTTTCTCTATCAACCAAAACAAACACTAAGCTATTTAAACATTAGATTGATTTTTCTGAACTGAAAGCTTTGCCTTACCTAAAATTTTATGCAAGTTAGCAAAATGTGACTATCTGTAAATTTCAAGTAAATTCCATCAAGCTAATGTTTGCCTCTGCTCTAACAATGGGATTAAGTCCAATAATATGAATGCTAAATGGAGAAATGAAATGGTTAGAGTAGATATGGACTCTGTAACAAAACCCCTACTCATTTTCAACAAAAAACTTCTAGATAATTCCTTAAAAGTAAAAGGAAGAGTTTGATCACTATCTGAATAATTGTTTGCATTTATACGCTTCACTTAGCTAATTTACCTCTTTAAGAAATTTTTTTCTAAACCAAAGTTTCTAGTCTTTAATTCTCTAATAGCTACTTTACCTTCTCTGTAAAAATTAGAGAAATAGCAGACAACTGAGGACCTTATTTCAAAAATATGTTTATAATAATAATTAAAACTGTATTTTAAAAAATTTATATTTGAACTTCCTCCAAATCATTTTTGACTCATTTATCTTTTCTATAAAAGTTATCTAGGATGATATCTCTTATCTGGGAATAGAACTTTTAAATCATTGCTTTATCTGCAATAATAATTGCTACTAATTCAAGGGATCCTAACCAATCTTGAATAAAAAATAGATGGTTGCTAGTTGGATAACTAGGTATTTTATTATCTTTGTAGCAGTTGTGAATGGGAGTTCCCTCATGATTTGGCTGTCTGTCTGTCTGTTACTGGTGTATAGGAATGCTTGTGATTTTGGCACGTTGGTTTTGTAATCCTGAGACTTTGCTGAAGTTGCTTATCAGCTTAACGAGATTTTGGGCAGAGAAGATGGGAACTTCTAAATATACAATCATGTCGTCTGCTAATAGAGACAATTTGATTTCCTCTTCACCCATTTGAATCCCTTTTATTTCTTTTTCTTGCCTGATTGCCCTGGCCAGAACTTCCAATACTGTGTTGAATAGGAGCAGTGAGAGAGGGCATCCTTGTCTTGTGCTGGTTTTCAAAGGGAATGCTTCCATTTTTTGCCCATTCAGGCTGATATTGGCTGTGGGTTTTTCATAAACAGCTCTTTATGATTTTGAGATACGTTCCATCAATACCTAGTTTATTGAGAAGTTTTAGCGTGAAGGGCTGACTTTTGTCAACGGCCTTCTCTGCATCTACTGAGATGATCATGTGGATTTTGTCTTTGGTCCTGTTTATGTGATGGATTACGTTTATTGATTGGCCTGTGTTGAACCTTGCATCCCAGGGATGAAGCCAACTTGATTGGATTCAGTCTGCCAGTATTTTATTGAGAATTTTCCCATCAATTTTCATCATGGATATTGGCCTGAAATTTTTTTACTTGTGTCTCTGCCAGGTTTTGTTATCAGGATGACGTTGGCCTCATAAAATGAGTTAGGGAGGATTCCCTCTTATTCTATTATTTGGAATAGTTTCAGAAGGAATGGTACCAGCTCCTGTCTGTACCTCTGGCAGAATGTGACTGCAAACCCATCTGGTCCTGGATTTTTTTTGGTTGGTAGGCTATTAATTGCTGCCTCAATTTCAGACCTTGTTATTGGTCTATTCAGGGATTCAAGTTCTTCCTGGTTTATGGTCTTGGGAGGGTGTAAGTGTTCAGGAATTTATCTATTTCTACTAGATTTCCTGTTTTATTTGTATAGAGGTGTTTATAGTATTGTCTGATGGTAGTTTGTATTTCTGTGGGATAGGTGGTGGTACCATTTTTATCATTTTTCACTGTATCTATTTGCTGCTTCTGTCTTCTTTATTAATCTGGCTAGTGGTCTATTTTGTTGATCTTTTCAAGAAATCAGATCCTAGATTCATTGATTTCTGGATTATCTTTATACCATGCTAAATGGGTCCATTGCAGATTTATTCTTGAGAACTGTAAATTCTGTTATGCTGAGTTTTTATTGTTTGTGAGTTAAAAGAGGTAATAATTTTTTTCCTCTCCGATTTCCCCTTTCATAATTTATGCAACCCATCTGCAATAGAAGGAGCTATTGAGGGCACTGCATTGAGGGCAACATTACAGCACACACCACTGGCTTTCTTTCAGATGTTCTCATCTAGCAATTGAGGAAGTCTGGAGAGTGCATCTGAAAGAACCTACTGATATGCCTCAACTTGGTATCCCTCTATTTCAGTGTTCTATGAGATATTACTAACAAACTATGAAAAGACAGTCTCTGAGTACTGAATATAGGCTGGTCCAGGCAATTTACTTATTTGTTTATTTAATTTTATTTTTTTGAGACGGAGTCTCACTCTGTTGCCCAGGCTGGAGTGCAGTGACGTGATCTTGGGTCACTGCAGTCTCCGCCTCCTGGGTTTAAGTGATTCTCATGCCTCAGCCTCCCAAGTAGCTGGGACTACAGATGCACATCACCATGCCCAGCTAATTTTTGTAGAGATGGCATTTCACCATGTTGGCCAGGCTGGTCTTGAACTCCTGACCTGAAGTGATCTGCCCACCTAAGCCTCCCAAAGTGCTGGGATTACAGGCATGAGCCACCATGTCCAGCCATAGTTTATACTACAATTTAATATTTGTGATTGGGTGAAAACATATTTTAATATTTATTTTTAAAAATTATTTTTATTTTTCAGATAGCATATATTACAGAGGCAGAAATCATTCTCTTCACTGTGTTTTTTCAAGTTCTCTTTACTGTTCTAAAGTAAATAAGCAACTTCTACAAGAAGCCAAACTACATTAGTTAAATCCTCTGTAAGCAACAAAGACCAATTTATCTAAGGCAGCTTAGTTAACTGGAACTTAGCTCGGATGCTTAGTTAATTGTA
Organism: Lagothrix lagotricha; assembly: GCA_963574225.1. NCBI lineage: Eukaryota > Metazoa > Chordata > Mammalia > Primates > Atelidae > Lagothrix > Lagothrix lagotricha. The sequence goes on along the minus strand of CAUYNB010000598.1, from coordinate 12,833 downwards.
GAATGTTCTGAAGACCCCAGATGAGAGAAGTCACTTTTCCATACCTGACACATTGTAACAGTGTTTTCAGCTGCCTAGGAGAGCTGTTTCAGAATCTGCCTCCAACATCACGGGCCTGTGTTTTGTGAGGGGAGCATTAATACTTGGTTCAATTGTTTAGAAATTATACAGCTTGCCTGTGACCTAAGAAGGTTTATGTTTAGGAGTGATGATGTGCTGTCAAAAGTCATGTCTTTTAAAAAGCCACCCCAAAAAGTGTCACAGTCATCAATCAGAGGAAGAATTCAGGAACAAACTAGTGATTTCCCCAAATTCCTTTTGCTTTGCCGTTTTGTTTTTTCAAAGATCAAATTTGAACAGCATTTTATGCTTTCTTTCACTGAAAAGAATGGCCTGAAGAAGGTATTTCACAACTAAGAATGAACCATGGCCTGGAGAAGGTCTTTCAGTCCTCTTAAGGAAAGCTTTTCTATTATGACAAACCTGTGCACCTTTAGCAGGGCTCATCTCATGCATGGTGGATTTGAGCCGTCAGTCAGATGTGGAAGTCCTGGCTGGTTCCTGTGCTGTGCCGCCGCTGAAGCTGCATTTGAAGCTGTATTTATGGCAAAGGCTTTGGTCACTATCAAAAGAAACATGGGCTCATGGTCTCTGAGCTTCTCCTCCGAGCAGAGGAAGGTTAAACCAGACATCTGTCTGTGAAAACAATCAACTAAACATATGCCCCTTCTCTAAGGAGGGTCTTGTTCTGCTTGTCTCCTAAGTTGTGGAAAATAGCTTTTCCTAAATGAGCTTTAGAAAAGCACTAATAAGCCAAGCTACACACCTTTTAGTGAAACACACATTTTTAATGCTGTATATCATTTAAGTAGAATGTTCTATGGGTGTAGTAATACAATTAATAATTATAATGCACATCACTATGCCTAGCTAATTTTTGTATTTTTAGTAGAGATGGCATTTCACCATGTTGACCAGGCTGGTCTTGAATTCCTGACCTGAAGTGATCTGCCCACCTAAGCCTCCCAAAGTGCTGGGATTACAGGCGTGAGCCACCATGTCCAGCCACAGTTTATACTACAATTTAATATTTGTGATTGGGTGGATACATATTTTAATATTTTTAAAAATTATTTTTATTTTCAGATAGCATATATTAATAATTCAGATAGCATATAATTAATAATTATATAACATATAATACAACTGCAGTATATTAGTTTTATTAGAGCTATGCTTTATGATGTATTAAGCACTAATCTTATTTAACCCTCATAATAGTCCTGTGTGATAGGCATAACTTCAATTTTACAAATGAAGAAATTGATGATTTTAGAGAGTTTGGCTATATCTAAGTGAAGAGGTGGGGATTCCAGACTGTCATCAAAGCTTGTGTCTTAGCCACTAGGCTGTACTGGCTGCAGTCCCAGAATATTACATACTGGTCATTCCTGGTGGTGATCAGTAGATGTTCATGAATTGCTGTTAGTTTTAATATTATGTTTACCATCTTCTCTTCCTGTAAGGATAAGGTAATATCTGTGTATTTCTTTTTTCAATGGAAGAAAAGTCAATATATAAATTGGCCAAAGGAAAAAAACTGTCTTCGGTCCTTCCAAATTCATTCTTAGTGGCACATCCTTAGGCTACATGGCAATGTATAGAAACTGAGTGTCGTCAAACGTTAAGGATTTTGGGATACTAAAGTACTAATAAAATGAGAACTGTTTCTGTCAAAATGCCCAGCTGATTTCTACCATAGAAATTAGGGCAGGATCAAAACAGTAAGGTTCAGAATGTTCACTAAAAATATACCAGGACCTTTTACTTTGTAAATAGTCAACATAACTTATGGCATTGGAAATTTCCTGGAATAAAATATTAACCCTATGAAGGAACGGACAGTGGATAGGAAGTTAAGAGGTACATTCTATGCCCCCATTTTGCCATTTTTAACTCCTCTGTCATTGGGAAATACTTTCAAGGACAGTAGGGAAACAAGATGAAAGTAATTTACCACAAGATTGAGTTGTACATCATTACGCAAGGTGCTCACGGCCACTTTGCCATCTCTGTCGCTGTTCTGCTTTTCTGTCCTTTGTTATGTTGCATTGCTATCTTTTTCATTTATTGAAAAGCTTATTTTTAAAAATTGTAACTGTGAAACCAAGATGGATTCTTCTATTCAAATTCATACAAAATATGATACTTTCAGATTGTTACCTAGTTTTCCATATGCAATGATTGTCACTATTTTAGCTGCCAGAATTAATGAACTGATACAATTAAAAGATTTTAGCAAAAGTATGTATGGCTTCATGGCAAGTATATTAACAAAACGGTCTTACCATGCAAAGCATACCATCTTCTCTATCCTTGAAAATATTTTAACACTTCTTTTTGCGAACATATTTTCAAACCACTATTAGTCACTACCTTATAAAAATGTCCTGTACTAAGCAGAAAATTGATACCCAGATGATATAAAGGCCATGAACGATAAAGGAGGCAGAATGTGCTACTGACCTTAAATCCCTAGCCCGGTTTAAGTGGGGAAAAAACAAACAAAAACAACCAACCCTTCCCCGTGCAAAAAAAAAAAGAAAACAAATTCCCAAAACTAGAAATGTGTAAAATTTGCTAATATAATCTTTGAATCTCAAGATCTTTATGCAGGGCCAAAATACACAGGCCTAATGTTTTCCATCAATAATATCTTTTAACTTGTAGATACTTACTGAAAATAATAATCTGTGCCCATCTAGTGTTTATCTTGAGGCTTAAAATCATATTTCTATGATTTCAATGACATAGTTAGCTTATTTGTATTGCTAGACAGACCTTAGCCATGGACAGACACCTTGCTTGATGTTATAGAACTGTGAGAACAAGTTATTTCTTGTTTTATTACATAGGCAGATGAATAGGTATGAATTCTGTTTCAAATGCTTAGAATTTATTTATACCTGCACTGAACATGAATGGCCCAGAGCAGGAATGGAAAATATGTGGCATCCATGTGATCACTGCCTACTCTCAAAACTACATCAAAGCCTTAGCTGCGGAGCTGAACTTGGCCTTGGAAATGCTTAATAGCAGTGAATACAGCCACCACAATAAGCAAAGAGAAAGCTACTTGCTGCCCATAGTCTAGGGTTAAAATATCTTATTAAAAACCTCATAGATTTCCCTCTTAATGTGATTTCCTTTTCTAAAGTTTCCAAATATTTTGTGGTGTTTCCATTTTGGCAAGGAACAATTTATTTTTCTTCAAGAAGAGGATCTTTGGTTGCATTAAAAAAAATTCCCCACAGCACCTCACGTACTTCTAATACACATTAGGGACTCCATAAATATCTGTGTCTTAAATAGTTTTAATGCTAGAAATATATGACAGAATTATCACCTGGAACCAAAGACCTGGTCTTAGTGATATGTGTACTGGGGGTCGGTTCTCTCCGGAAGCTCATGGAAGGAATCACACATAGCTCCGACAAATTAAGTCCTGGGAAACTGGCAGAAGAAGAAGAAATGAGGACGTTCCAGCTCCTTTTGTGCTACAAGTTTCCAAATTATGAGGAAATATGCCAGAAGCCTTTGGCTTTCAAGTAATAATATACTCTGAATTAATGACTAACAAGGAAACACGCACTGAGTGGTTCATGGACAGTATCTCTCCAAAGGTCAGATCCTATTGGCAAACGACCAAATAACCCTTCTCTCTTGAGCCAGCCAATCACTTCTACCGCCAGGAAGCACTTTGCCATCAACTCGGCATTATAAAAGGGAGCAATTAACAGTACCATTTGCAGTTAATCTAATAATTCCACTGAATATTCCAAAATCTGTGTGTGAAACACATTTGATTTGGGACCCTGCCATGATTTGGAGAGAAAGTTTCTAATGGAAATACAAAGATAAGCCATTTCTTTTTAAAGAGAAATAAATATTTTTAATATTCTCATTTAGCAACATAGTGCATAAACAATAATGTATTAAGACTAACTTCAGCGCAAATGCAACAAAAAATTGACATGAATCCCCCCTTAACACTAAGTGTGCATCCTAAAACACTCTTGTTGATGAATTTGCTTTACTTCACATTTTGGGGAGTTTCTAAAGTAATTAATTCTTTATTATCAACACCTGATTTTCTCTAATTTTAGTAAATACTTTTTCAGATGAAGAAAATGAGAAAGTTAAAGGTTCCAATTATTTTCTAATACAAGTGAGTGATAACATATTTAATAAAGCGCTGTCATTCATTTACTCATTTAACATTTAGTGAATACCTGCTCTGCACCAGGAACTCTGGTAGGCATTAGGGACTAAAGTGAATAACGTAAGTGTAATTTCTACTTTCACGGAGCTTACAGTCTAATCAGAAATCTTGCATTAAGCAAGTACAGAAATAAGTCAACAATTGACATGAAACGAAAGAATCAAAGGGTGCTTACAACTTTGTTTACTTAACAAAAGTGGTTTCCTGCAAAGAAGAGGTGGTTCTATCTAAATTTTGATTTGCCCTATAAAATAAATTCAATTAAAATGTAAAATACAGAAGGTCAACTATAGACCCACTAAATTGTTATTCCCCAATGTTATTTCTGAATAGGTTTAATGTTAAAATGACAAGGCATTTTTTTTTTTTTTTTAAGAAACAAAAGTGTTAGTTATTGTAGAAATACCTTTAACCAAGGCAGTTTCCAGGGGAATTAATGTCCACTTTAGGTTAATGGTCATTGGATTCATGTTCAGCCCTCAATTAAACTCTGAACTTCAATTGTTATTACCTAATTGACTTGGTTTTACTTCATGTCAGCATTTCAATATGGCCTTCGTTTTAAAAAGTAAAAATTACCCTGACATCGTACCATGAGTCTTCAGTTGAGCCTGACATTCTTGCAGGAGTGCAGACTATCTTTATATATGGTTGAGCCTATAGGATAAATCCAAGTGATGAGAGAAAAAGGATGAAAAAATAAATATATCTGTTGGCATGATTATTAAGATGCCAAATAAATCCACTGAGATCCACTTTATCCTAATTGCAGGGAGTTGGACAGTTTTAACGAATACCTTGAGTAACACAATTAAATACTATCAAAGCATGCTTATTTAAAAATGTTCCTCTATTATCTTTTCTTACAGGTGACTCCAAATATTCAGCTGTTCTTCTTAAGCAGATGAAAACTTAAATCTCCTTTACCTACACATGAAACAACAAGAAGAAGTTGGAATTACTTAAACAATGAGTTGGATTTTATATAAAGTGAGTATGATACCCAGATCGAACTTTGCTATACTTTGAAACAAATTAAGGCAGCAAGTGAGCATTTCCCTTCCCCTGTACTGTGGAAATGTTTTAAAAGTCTTTTTGAAGTACTTTGATCAGGCTTTGAAATCATTTTAGTGGTTTACTATTGTATGAAAACTGTAATTTATAGCGCTTGACCTAAGCAGCTCTTTGTCTTACAGCCATATTCAAAACAATAGCAGGAAAGTGAAAAACACAAGGCGAACCCAAGTTGTTCAGGTTATTATTTAATTCATAATTCCATCTTCCTTATTTAATCTTTGGAATCCAGGCATGTTCTTAATAAAACAGGTTCAGATCATGTTTACTAAATGTAGGAAGGTTAGTTTAGAGTAACAAGATTAAATGATCCAAACACATGACCCTTCCATAACCCACGACTGACTTTACAGAGACAGGTTCAGATAGGCGCTTCCCGTAAATGGTGACATTGCAGGCAAACTTCTATTGTTTGCCGTTGAGTTTCCTCTCAAGTCTGCTTTGTTCCTTAACCCTAATCAAGAATGTGTCTACTGAGATTTTCTCCTCTCATCTTGTCACAAAATAGTTATACTTTGAGACAACTTGCTCCCATCAGATCACATGAAAATGGCAAGCTACCCCCAAGATGAATGAGCTAGGAGAGATTCGCTAAATCAGACAGACATTTTGCTATTTTAATCAGCTGAACACCAGCACTCAGGCTGAAAGTAACTATAAAACCTTACTTTTTTTTTTTTTTTTTGCTCCTTTTGCCAAAACGTTTACTGAAGGCATGAACTTCAAGCCATATTTAACCCTGTAAAAATCTTATGATCTTAGTTAAAAGTTTTACGATCCTTCTGGTGCCACATGTGCACTTGAGTATTTAGGCATGTGGGAGGATACTTAGGTCTCGCTTCTCCCCAAATAGATTAGGCCAGTTGCTCTCCGCTCCCCAGTCAGACGTATGCATCAGGACTTAGATGGGATACATTTTGGTCCTGGGATCATCTTTTAGAAAAAGAGCCCGAGAGTCATGAGAAAAATGCAGGGTCCATGTCTGTGTGGAGGGAAACTGGCAAAGGCTAATGAAGGAGAAGATAGTGGAAAGTGAGAGGAGGCATATGGAAGCAGTCCAGATTTAATGCAACTGAGACACCAGGTCTCTAGATAAGAACAGTTAAAAAGAGGACTCATCTAAGGCATCTTGATTCCAAAGAGAAAAGAAAACAATGGGTGTGGCTCCCCAGTGAGAGGCAAGTGAATTAACTGTTCACTTCAGCATTAATTAGTGTGGCTCGCCAGGGACCATTTAGGTAGATTACCGCATCAGGGCCCTAAGCAGTCCCCTGGAGGCCTGAGTGAGTTAATGCACCCCTTCAAGACCAACCATTTATCATCTTTTCCAGGGGGAATCAAGCCTTGCAAATAACGAACAGGTATACACACCTACAGTTACAAGAAAATTACTTCCCCTGGAGGTCCAGCTTACTACCTTAGACAGACCCCTGAGACTTCCCTTTTATATAAGATTTTAGGAGTGTTGTAAAGAGCAGACGTATGCTTCACTAGAAGGCAAAAGAAAAAAAAAGGATGTACAACTGTTTTTTTTTCTTTTTTTGAGGGGGTACAGATGCGAGCTGGGAAGGAGTCTATGTGGCTGCCTTAAATATCAGTACTGGATCAGCTTTGCTTTGAGTTGATCCCTTTCCAGACTTCAAATGGTCTCCTACGTGTTCGTGAGGGCAGATGCTTGGCGAGTCTGTATATGCCGGGGAGAACGTCATTCAGTTTTACGTTTTACACAAGCTCTGGCTTTCTGGCTTTGCATAATTCATTAGCATGGTGTGCAGAATGCACCATAAAACAAGATTTGGCTTCAATGTTAACGTTCTAATGACGACAGCCATAAAAATAAGTTGTCATGCCGTGTCTACTTTCTGGGGTTGATGTTTATATTGTCTAAACTAAAGAAACCAAACAAGCAGACAACGTATAGAGATGGAACACAGACAAGTATTTTTAACAGAAAAAGAAACAAACCAAGGAGACTTTAAGCTTCCAATTGGGGAACAATTACTCCCTTCTTTCCCACAGCTCTCCACTTCAAAAGTAGTATAATTGTCACATTAGTTTTTGTGTGTGATAAACTTCTTTTGACTAATTCGTAACCTTATTGTAGTGTGTAGAGTTTACTGTTGGGTTCTTTCTGATTTTTAAGGGCCAGAGTTTAGAGACTCATTCATAAAAAGGAGGTAGTACCTTTGCCGGGAACACCAATACCTTCTCACAACACATTATGTCAGGGCAACAGATAAAAGAATAAATATCAAATGCAAGTATCTTTTTTATTTTTTAAATTTGTTCACGTTCATCATAAATTTGTTTAATGTACAAGAAACAAATCCTTGACAAGGGTTTAACAGGATTTTCAACATCTGTGCAGATAAATATAATTTATTCGTAAAGAGAAAGCAGTTTAGAACATGCTAGGAAACCTGCTTTTAACATTTTTGTTTAAAGTGCGCACATGCGCGTGTGTGTGTGTATATCAAGGCAATACACTGGTGGTTTCAGATCATTGTATGTCACTCAGAAGCTTGCACGATGAATTTTATACTGAAACAGAAGTTTGCCTGATAGTTCTTTAGCATTTCATCTTCTTCCTCTCGCTTTTGATTTAATGCACCCACTCAGAGTTCAGATCCACACATGTTTGGACCAGGCTTATGTCCTTCAGAAGGAAAAGCAGCAGGCATATTTTTTCTAACCTTCTTTGGTACAAAATGAACAAAGGATAAATGACATATTTAGTCTCTTGAAAAAAATCAAGCAATGTATATGAGTTAAAGCTGTTTGCTAAAGTTACACTGTTGTTAATATTTCCCAAATCATTTATTCAGCATTATAAAAGTTATGTTTTGTCAGCATGGGGGGGGCAAATATTTTATTAAATACATTTTGGGTACAGATTAATATTCAATTTCCCAAAAAATAGATTTATTATTATTGATGTTTCGCTTTAGAATAGAATCTGATTTGCCGTACATAAAAGTGAATAAATTAGAGTGAATGAATACAAAATCTCCTTTAGTTTGCTTATTTAAAAATTGCTCCAGGTTTATTTCCGGCACACTTAGTTCATACAAAGCCAAACGTTTCTAGTGCTGATCTTCAGTGTTATATAATTACACGGTATAAAATGCATATACAAAGCAGTGTACAGAGTGTGCCTTTAAAAAAACTCTACTCATAAAAGTACTAGCTCACAAACATGATGACAACTAGCCATGTTTAAAAATAAATCCTCAATGCTGGTACTCAGCTTCAGCCGTCTCCTCTCAGCCCCCAGTCTAAAGGAGTGTGGTTTCCAGGCTCAGTGTAACTAATACTTTCACATAAGATAAATCTAAACTATTTGCTGTTCAAATAACATTATAAAAAGAGGAAATTCTCATCCAGTGTATTTTTGCAGCTTGGCTTACTGTCACCGAAGTCAGGAAGCCGTAAAGACAGAATATAGCAAACGCACAGCATGGGCTGCCATCAAGGTCTTCTGGAGCTCTGTAGGTGAGTGCAAAAGCGCTTCGGACTTTGTGGCTTCAGCGCTCCTAGGTTTGCGCAAGATTATTCCACGATGGTGATGCAGCACTGGGTCTCCGTGAGTGCATGTGAAGAGAGGGGTGAGTGAATGGAGGCTTAGGGAAACAAAATAAGAGGGTGATTCGGTAACTGGGAGGAGAACTGAAAAATCACACCTTTCAGGCTTCACGGTTTTTCTTTTGTTCGGCATACAAGGAGAAACCATCCGGAAGAAAGAAAGATTATGACTATCTATAAACTAACTGTGTGACACAGACAGAAATGCTGATAAGGAGTGGGTTGTGTCTGTAGTTCTTGGCTGTTCACATCAGCAAGGGATGAAGGAAAACAGAAACTCTTGATATGTTTGTCTAAAGAGGTAGTGGTGTGACTATGGGCAGCAAGAGTTCAGCTGAAGTTCAGGGCAGACGTTGCCAGGATCTTGCAGTGCAGGAAAGTAAAATTGCTTCCGGATTCACCTTTTCCTCCCAGCGTCTCTTCCAGGATCTTCAGGGTCAAGCCACGCTGTGGCATAAGGTGACAATGTTCGTAGGGAAACAGGCTTTGAGCAGGATGCCCCTTTCCCGGTTGCAGTCGAGCTCCTGGATAAATCCGTACCAATAGATGACTAAGCCTGGCCCAAATCTGTGAAAACAGCAGAAAATAACACACACACATTGTATCAACACAGCTCTTGAGGGAAGTCACTTTGGAGGCACTGATAAGATGATGAAATGACAGGACAGCATAGAATTTTTGTTTCGGTTGCTACCGTTCTGACTGAAAATAGCTGAACTTATACCAAAGAGTTCACATAACACACATATTACCTTCCTGGATGGATGTGTTACTTCTCTCTCCAGAAACCTGAAATATTTCAGATACAGGAAATCTGACTCTTACCGTTCACTAAGGTGTTACGAGCTTGGGCTGATGTGACTACCTAGCTGACGGAGGACAAAGTCACAGTGCAAACAGGGATGAGCTGGGAAACACCTGCCTTGGGATTTTAGATGAACATTCAGTGATACTATTTAAAAAATTAAACTTGCCTAAAAATAATGTTTGAAAACATAATTAAAAACGCAACAACTTAAGGTCCCCTTCTGGCTCTAATGTTCTACTCACGCACCCAATGGGCTGGAAGTACCTACTGTCATCTATGCGACACACGGGGTCCCTTCACTCTCTGCATTACAACTTCCCTAAGTGTGGATGGACACGGCATTAAGTCTGGTCACAGGTGCTTATGGAAATGAGGAACAAGGTCATGTAGGCTTGCGACAAAGTATAGACAGACAGTTACAGGCTTAATAAAACCTCAGCCTTTCTAACCTATGCCTCTGAATTAACTCCGATTTTGTTAGCAGTGACCGATCGCCGCCAGGCTGACTCAGGAAGTGGCCCTATAGACTTCTTCACCCATGAGGAAGTTGAGACCTTTGGGCTGGGTTCATAAAGATGTAATCGCTATCAATCACTGCGCACCAAGAGATGTTTTGCACATCAGTTTCACATTTTTCCTACCGAGAGCACTTAATTAAAGGGCAGCACCACTTTTGGTGTCGTGTTGCAGGAATTTTACAGTGAAATAATAAATTATGAATGTTGGGTTAGTAAAAGGATGTCTAAAAACAGAACTGCTTTCTGTCTTCTAACGTTACAGCAGGCTGAACCATGCTAGGCCAAAAAGCTTTTTCCTTCCATGATTTATTATATGCTGTAGTGTACTTGCCAAAACTAACAGTACAGGATGGGCTGTGAGACACGGTATGCACAGGAACACGTTCAGCTGGATGTCACGGTTTATTTGGGGATTCACATTAGTGGGGTAGCCAAGTTGCATCAAGATTAATTAAAATTTTTTGAGTCACCTCTGTTCAGGTACAGAACCATGAGATGGCGACTCGTGACATGACCTTCCTTGTTCTAGAAGCAGTAGGAACTGGGTATAATTAGAAACCTTGGAGCAGCAGGCCCACTGAGATTTATCAACTGCAGATGTTCTTCTCTTCCTCAGCATCCCCAAAGCAGAGATTCCCTTGAGGTCAGTAGAATGAGGCTACCTATGCACAGGTGTGTGGGTCCCCAGGCTCAAATGCACACAAGATGAAGCTAACACCAGAGGAAGAACCTGCATCCACTTAACCGAGAGTTTCTTAGTGACTTTTAATCACAAACACTTGCCGGTAATTGGAACATAAACCATTGGTACCTTTATTTTACAAAGAGCTCTATGATTAGTGCCAAATGATCTCAGATTTGTCAAAACAAGTCTGGCAAGAACAAAGATTGGCGATTCTGTGGACCACGTCTGAGAAGCCTCAAACCTCCCCATCAGTGAAGCACCTGTGAGTCAAAGCCTTGACAGATCGAATATTAAGCTCAACGCATTCTTCCATTCTGTTATACAGCCATTCTGGAGACCACGATGTTCCTCGGAAAGGCACTAATATTTTCACAAAGGAAGAAAAAAACTGATCTAACAAGTCACAGAGAAGAACAAAAGAATATATGGAGGTCATAAAAAACAAGCCCAGTATTTTAAAGATTTAATAAAACAAAAACACATATCACCAGCACTGAGCGAGTGAAAGCAGCCTGCACTTTCCCTGAACAGCTAAATCATCAGCCAAAGGACACGGAGCATGACAGCTCTTTACAAAAATGGCATTTTCTAGGCAGAAAAGCCAGGCTGGGGAACACCTCGGTGCTCAAGAAAATGGACTTGTGAGCAACAGATATTCCTGCAACTCAAAAAGGTTTTGCAAGATTGTGAACCTGAACGTTTCACGTAGAGGTTCACAACCAGGATTCCCTCAAGGTACCAACACAGATCTACTAATATTTTGAGTAGCATTCATTAATAAGCCTGTACTGCCTACCTAAGTTTTATGTTTCTAATGGAATTCTGTTTAAGTTACGTAATACTACCTCTGTCAATGTAGCTCAAAACTTCTGATTGACAGTAGAACAAGGAAACACAACTTCTCTTTGTAAATAGAGATTGATAAGAGGCTTTCAAATTATGTGGTCTTGGGGTGACAAAAGCAATAGGGACTTTAGAGAGTGACAAGTTTAAAAGTTTAATGGCAGAACAAGATCTGGCCTTGTTTCCAGCACCTACTTTATTGCACTTCTGAGCCTTCTCCAACAGCTCGGGATCCAGAGATTATCAGATACTGGCGAGATAACCTTTCAGCAATCTACCTGTTTATGAAGAGGCTGGCCACGTTAAGCAATTTGATATAATCCATTTCTTGGTTATCTGCAGCAACAGGAGGAAAAGTTTTGGATGCTAATTTGAAATACCAAGCAATCAAAAATGGTAGAAGAGGTGTAAAGACCCTAGAAAATATTTAGGTCAAACGCACACCTTTGGGTAGAAGCATTTCCCCTTTTTGATGCCTATTCTCATTTAATGTGGCACCACTGGACGAAAATTAGATCACTGGGAAGGCAAATACGACCTTTGTAACCAATAAAAATCAAAGAGACTTTAACAACATTGAAAATAATACTGGGATTGGTTGTCCAGTTCAGGAATGGTTGTCCACAGACATCTGAATTGATTCTGGAAACACTTTTATTATACTTTAAGTTCTAGGATCCATGTGTAGAACGTGTAGGTTTGTTACACAGGTATATACACGTGCCACGGTGGTTTGCTGCATCCATCACCCCATCATCTGTACTAGGTATTTCTCCTAATGCTATCCCTCACCTAGCCACCCCTACCTTGACTGGCCCCAGTGTGTAGTGTTCCCCTCCTTATGTCCATGTATTCTCATTGTTCAACACCCACTTATGAGTGAGAATATGTGGTGTTTGGTTTTCTGTTCTTGTGTCAGTTTGCTGAGAATGATGGTTTCCAGCTTCATCCATGTCCCTGCAAAGGACATGAACTCATCCTGTTTTATGGCTGCATAGTATTCCATGGTGTATATGTGCCACAATATTTTTTTATCCAATC